>CM035102.1:75346231-75391153 GCA_020205505.1 Panax japonicus | reverse complement strand
GTAACAAAAAGGAGTGAATTAAATAAATTCGCATCAATTTGAAAATTTAATACATCATCATTTGACTACAAAAATAAATTGTATCTCTTAATTTTTAAAACGGACGGAGTAGTAATAAAAAAATAGACGAGAAGCACGAGTAGGTATTAAGGTAGAGTTACAGAATGATTTATAAAAATATTATTAACAAACGGATGAGTATTATAATGAAGAAGTAGCTCAACCCCTAAATTTTGAGCGAAAAGTAGAGTGAAATTGAAACAATTAAGATTTTATTCTCTAAAATAAAGGAATTATTTATTTGAAACAAGACAAGACACACACATACTATAATACTCCTTTTTGCCACCTTATTTTGTATAGTATAGATTTTTCAACTTATCTTATTCTTTATCTTAGGATGTCGTTAGGTGGTATTCTTAGATCTATCTTTTTGGGACCCAACTTGTGGAGAGGTTGAGTAAGTCACTTGACATGTAGGAGAGTGTTTTTCTCCTTTGCTTGGCGTATTGCTTTGATTAAGCCTGTCTCTCTAGCATCCCAATTTATATTTGTCCTTTTTTTCAGGTTAGCGGGTCAATGTGGTTTATTAAATAAAGAACTTTGTGTGTCATTTGTGGTAAGGGAATGAGGTAGGGAATGGTGATATGGTCATTTGATCTCATGGAAGAAGTTTGCAGGCCTATTATTAATGGGGGGATTGAGGCTTGGGTAAGTTGGTGTCTAAGAACATTTCGCTTCCAGTGAAATGGTTCTGACAATTTCTTTTGTGAACCTTATTCATTATGGAATAAGTGATTAAAAAGCTGGAAGCTTATATTCCAATATACCCTTCTTCATTACCTCTTTTTGAAACTAAAAGTTGGGGATGGTCCTTCCTTTGGTTTCTAGAGGATACTTGGATAGGTGATGTTACTTCCTTTCCAGTCAGTCCTTTATCATTATTGGTCATCTTTGTTTCATAATGCATCCATCTCCAATATATTTTTTACTTCTTATTTTCCATACAGCAGTAGATACCTTTTTTCTGTAACTTTCAATTTTATAGAAATGGGAACACCGGCAGGGAGGCTTATCTCATATGTAAGAATAAATAATATATCAAGAATAAGAATAAAATGGTAAAGAAGTATCATTACATATTTTAGTTCCGCAACAACCATTTTCATCAAATACAATCTTTTAATAGTGGAGAATATTTAACATTATCGTAAATTTCACAAGGAATCATAAGCATGAAGAACAGTTAACAACAATGTTCATGTCAAGGGACTTTTGGATATACCTCCACAACACAGGACTGCATATTCACAGTAGTAAACATCTCATTTCTTCTCTTAAACTCAAGTTCGAAGACTTTTCCCAAGACATACAAAGGTTTTTTCAATGAAATCTTACCCAACAAGCCAGACCCTCCAATATTCGCTCATGATATTTAGACCAATCAAATAAGAAACGGATAGAAGAAGTATTCAAATATGCTCCGTAGAATGGTAGAATGATTTCTGATGTTTTCCTTGCATGTTGACAGTCTATTTTTATAGCTTGGGGATGAACACTACTGTAATAGGAAAGAATAAAAAGGTGTTTGTATTGTTTATAAAGAGAGTTTGGTTTCAAAAATATAAACCATATAACCACAAATATATACGGTACATTACGTTACTACATGACATGATCTCACTTAGTTTTCCCCAATTTTTCTTCTTTCATGTTTGTTGTTTGTAAGGAGATAATTTATTATTTTTTTCCAATAAGTCTAATTATATATGCCCACACTTATCAACCTAAAATAATTGCATTTCATGTAATTTGGTTCCCTTGTGGCTTTTATGATGCTTATATTTTATCCTGTTTATTTGATTTTGGTTTCCTATTTATCTTTTGATATTGTCTTTAGTTTATGCACTTGCTCTATCATCTTTATAACACTTGCTTTATTAGGTGTTGGTTCAACTATTTATAAGGGAACTCATTCGTATTGAGGGGTGCTTTCCAGTTCTTCGCAACCTGTAAGTCAATGAAATTTGAACTACTTCAAATGATATTCACTTTGCCCATATAGTTATTTGTGGTTCGCCTTCAACTCAAATGTGCAGGTATCTAAATAATAATTATCTTACGGGAGGAATTCCTGCACAGCTTGCAAATTTGACAAATTTGAAAATTTTTGTAAGTTCTGTACACGTGTATAATGTTCTGGAATTATATTCTTAGCACCTATTGATGGCAATAAAAAGAGGAACATAAATTTGATTTTTTAATTGCTAAAGTCTCATGTGGAGTATCAAGGCACATTAAGAAGGCGTGGATTCAAACTTGAAATTATGCACAATTCACTTGATGAAATCAGTCATTGTAAATCATGGTAACTCATAGAGGAAATGAGAAACGGTGAGAAATTTATAGAAAATAAATTACTGTTTTTGAGGTTTGGTGAAATAATGGGGACTTTGAATGAGAAAAATTTCTTTCCATTTCTGTTGATTCTTTGGATTTCTTTTTGAATTTGTAGTATGGTCACAATTTTTCTTCTCTCTTCTTTGTGTTTGCTTTCTCCTCTCTTTCCCTCTTTGTGAAATTCATGGTTTATTGCTGCTGTTAGTTCTGATATTCCTCTACAGGGTAAGCCTCTTCTTCTTTACGTTTTAGCTTTTTTTCGGTTTATTGATTTTTTTTAAAAAAACACGCTGTGTTAAGGTTTTGTTAGATTTTTGTGGGTTTCGTAGAATTTTGAAGCAAACCCCATTTTGTTTTAGCTTTTTTATAGATTTTTGAATCAAACCCCATTATGTTTTGGCTTTTAGATTTTGTTGGTTTTGTAGATTTTTGAACAAGCCCCTTATGTTTTTAAGTTTTTGTTAGCTTCGTGGGTTTTATACATGTTTAAAGCAAAAACCCATTATTCACTTTTAGTTTGACTGGGTTTTATAGATTTTTGAAGCAAGCCCATTATGTTTTGTGGGTTTTGTAGATTTTTGTACAACAATGTGTAATAATGTGTATACACGACTCTATTTATGAGTTTGCACTTACTGTATATGGGTCTCTTAATTTTGCTAATCATATGGATTCACAACGTACCTGAAGAAAATGATCGTTCATAGTGTTTTTTTGTGACATTCTGAGTTTTAGCTGATGGGTTTTTGGTTTTCCTAGAGACATATATTTATTTTTTTAAGACTTCTGTTTTTTATTTCCTGTTTCTTGAAAATTTTAATTAGTAGTCAATGAGGCTAATGGTTTTGTTTTCTCTAGACTTTGCACAATGGTGCAAACTGTAGATTCTTTAGCATCTTATATTTGTTTTTTTGTTATTGTGGTTCTTTAAATGGAAATTTTACTTTACTTTACAGTTTATAAATCACATGGCTTGATTGGGGATGTCTGAATATAACATATTATAGAAGTTTCACATTAGATTCTCTTATATGTATGCTTAGATTTTGTTTTATTATGTCATATTAGTGGGAGTGTCAAGAGATTTTGGTACATGAGCACTGTAGGCTATCTGTTCTCCTACTCATATTTCGTGAGTTTTGACCAATTAATTTCCTGAAAATAGTATTTTAGGTGACACAGTAGAATTTGATAATGTGTTTTCAGTGATTTTAGTTCATCTGATTTTGTTTCTTTTCCATAGTTTTACCGTATATTTTTTGGTGAAACACGGATACTTTAAGATATTTAAAATCATTTGCGGTCATACTGTTTAGCATCATCAAGTAAAAATCAATGACGTTACAAAGATTTTTATAAAATCTGTACTTTTTGTTCGGTTATTTTGAAGAGTTTTATTGTTAGGTTTATGAGTGCTAATTATGATTCTTTCATTAAGAAATTTATGCGATATGTTATTTGGAATAAAAGGTATTTAATATAGCCTAAATATTTCTACAAAAATTTTTGTATTTTTCTAGAATTAGATTTCTTTAAAGTTGTTGAGGAATAGACGTTGGAAGTTAAAGGAAATTGGAATCATCCTAAATCAATAGGTGAGGAATACATCTGCTCATGATTTTATTAGATTAAGGTTATACATGAAAGGGGTATATGGCTATGAGTATTAGACGGTGCGATTGATTGAAAAATTCTCTGTATTAGTTTTGTGTTGATTGAATTGGTTGTTAGATGCTCAAAAATGATTATGAAATTTGGGATTATAGTATATTAAAGCTCTATAAACTAAACTTATAAATTTTTGCCCACCAATTATGTGATATAATGTTTGAAAGAAGTTTACTATCTAAACCTTTGGAAATTAGAAGATACATAACATATGTATGTTAAGAATTGAAGTAGAGTTGTTTCTAAGAGTTTTGAATTGATAATATGGTGATTATAATTCATGATACCAAGTGTTGGTGTTGGAAATCCGAAATATGCAAAAAACAGAGTGTCTTGGTATGTTTTCGAAAGGCAAAACCAGAGTGGTCGCGTTGGTTCTCAGAAATTGAAAAATAATTCTTTTAGATTCTAAGCTTCTGAACATGTGTAACAGGGCCATATATGTTTAGGAAGATGTCTACGATAATGTTCAGATGGTATAGGCATCAAAGATTGTATTTCAAAAGTCAAAATTGTGTAAGTTTTGGTGTAACTAGAATGTCATTCAAAGTACAGACAAGTAAATAAAGATCACAAAAATTTTGGTTTTATCAGTTCAATGGTTTCTCTGTGTAAGTGTATTACATAATCAATTATAAATAGGAAAGAAATCACTTGAAAGATTCCTATATAAATGTGGTAAATTTAGTTGGCATATCGGGTCTGTAAAGTACAAGGGCAAAGGTAGGGTTCGGAAACACACACATACACATACATATATACACACATATATATACACACACATACATATATACATATATATGTGTGTGTGTGTGTGAAGAACAAATTTGAGAAGCTTGATCATTACAGTTAACATAGTAAGCTTCTCAATGTTGGCCGAGTTATAATATGTTTATTATTTATTTCTCCAATTGTGTATAATTCGTATTGGATATATAACTTATGTTTCATTTTTACTTGCGCATGACTCAAACAATTTGTGCATATATCCTTTTCAATACATTTTGTAGTCAATTTCCAAGTTGATTTGATCTGTTGATATAACTAAACGATTCATTTCAATTTTTGCAGTCTTGGGATGATAAAGCTATTGAATGGAAACATGTTCATTCAACAAGTCGAGGATGGAGAAAAGTTAACACAGTTATGTGTATTTTATAATTCATAAATCGTATTAAAGTAATCACGTGTCAATTGTTTCTTTCTTGCGATAGTACTAACATTTTGCTTTTCTTATAAATAACAGATTTTTGTTACAAACAATATTTGTTGGCCGTGGACGTTACCGATGGATAGTCTTTCTTTTCAAAGGTTTATGTATTGAAGACATGGTAGAGCTTGACAGATCTACAACGAACATGTTATATGTATTTTTAAGAACATAGTTTATTGAAAGTGGTAATATTTTTTGGTAGATAATTGAAAAATAGATTATTGTAAATTCAGGCATTTAGATGTTGTAAAATCAGGCATTTGGATGTTGTAAAAATAGATTGTAGATAATTAAAAGTGGTAACATTTGGATGTTGTTTGTTATGGTTGATCAGACATTCAAAACTTTTTTGGGTACATTTTTGGGTACATGATTAATGCAATTTCTAGAATGTACAACTTCTCTTTTTGATAAAAGGTATGCATGTTTATATGGTACATGGTTTTGTGAACCTGGACAAAAGGTTACTGCACTATAACTGAATGTTGTTTTCATGCTTCTGGTGGTTTGTTTTCTCATAGGGTAGGTTTAGATTTGAGCAAAATTTTCTCAATAGTGGTGGCAACAGGAGATTATATTCATAGCAGGTGCTGTCAATTTAATGTTTTAGGTGAATAATGAGTATGTAAAGAATTTTGATGGACAAGTACATAATGGGCATGTAGATATTGAAGTTGTCAATTTAATGTTTTAGGTAAATAATGAGCATGTAGATACAATTTATAGGCAAAAATATTCTTAATTTTTTTACTTTTTTTGGGGGGGGGGTTGTATTAGAAATTTTCTTATTTAGAACAAATAATTATAAAATTTTCTATTTCTTATCAAATGTATATTCTTTTTACATTGTCAACTCACATTTTTTATTTAAATTCATCTTTAGGTATTAAATAATTACACGAGTATTAATAGTGCCGGAGGCACGGGTTAACCCTAGTGTATCAATATGATGCCACAATAATAAATTGACATATTTTTATATATTGTCAAGTCAAATATATCAATATTTGTGTTATTAAATATATTAAATATTTAATATATCAAATATTTAATATTTATATATTTGATATTTAATATATATATATATATATATATATTAAACATATCAATATTTGTGTTATACGTAATATATATTTAATATTTGTATATAGTGTTATTAAATATCTTGGGCATCGTAACACCTCAAGACAACTTCCAAAAGATCAAAATTTGGATAATACAATCTGTTGAGCGATGTTCTCCAAGCCTGTTGGATAATAGTAACACGCACGTCAGGCACCTCAATTCTTGAGATCGGATAAGCATGAAGTTATTTTTTTTGGTAAGTTGATTAATTGACTAATAGAATATTGATACATATACAATCTTGTATGCGTGTCAGTATTCTATTGGTTAATTGACCAACTTACCCCAAAATAAACTTCATACTAACCACTTCCCAATTCTCGAGTTTATCAAGATGAGTTGTGAATTTAACCTACAATATTTTAAATTAAAACAAAAAAAAATTATGAGCATAAGGATTTTGATTTTCGGTTTCGATAAGTTTGAGTTCGGATCGATAAGTTTGATATCAGTTCGAGTTGTTCGATTTCTTACATGTTTAAATTATTTTTAAAAATCAGAATATAAATAACCAATATACTTTGACACTTGTCCTTGATATTGCATAGCCAATATACTTTGACACTTGTCCTTTACAGTCAATATCACTCAAGAGCACCAAATGTATTTCTCTCTGACATGCTCCTGGTATCAACCCCATCACAGGGACTGGTATCAACCCAGCCAGAAGCCTTAGGCGCTGTCATCATTTATAACAAAGATCACGCCTGGGATGATCACGTGAGTAATTTTTTTGTTGTTAGAAATAAGAGTCGAAAGGATAATAGTTTCTTCATCATGTTCAAGTAAAGTTGTATACGAAAGGAACTTAAACTAATAATAGCCTTCTCTTTCCTTTTTATAGTGGATCTTCTGGGTTGGTCCTTTCATTAATTGGTGCTGCTCTTGCCGCTGTGTACCACCAGATAGTCATCAGAGCCATTCCTTTCAAGAGCAGGGCTTAAATTTCTGTGTGTTTGATGAGTATCAATCACCGTGTCCGACTATTTATTACTCCTATTTTATTTTTAAACTTTCCTTCCTTTCTTTTGACTAGCTTGAACTTCCCAGCAGCACAATGTGGATCAAGTGTTAGCTCTTAATTATGTGTGTAAATTATCAGGCTATGCTGTATTTAAGTTTGACCCTCAATCTTATGAATGGGGAATTATTTTGTCCTGTTTTTTTTCAGTTATTCCCTTGCAGAAGCATGCTTATTTTTCTTTACCGCAACAATTGTGATAACTTTTGATAGACTTCTGTTCGTTTCAAGAGTTGTGTTGTGAGTAAATTTATGTGAATATATATTAAATGAAGACGTATTCAGATACATCTACATGAGATTGAAAAAAAATTATGAAAGAACTCAACATACTATATATTATTTTATGTTATTATACGAGATCATTTGTTGACATTTATATCCACATTAAAAGTTAAATCATATAATATTAAGATTGTCTAACTGTTAAATTAAATAAGACTTGTTTTAAGACCAAGAATGTACCAATCTATCTACCAAACAAATTCCTTTTACTTCGTTCATTTTCCAACAAGTACGGATTGGCATACATCTATATATAATTTCTGTATATACATACATATTAGGGGTTGTACATGTAAGCTAAAGCAGAGGTCGATATTCATTTAAATGCTAGATTTTCCTTGAGTTTAGGCAACCCAATACAAATACAAATGGCCGATGGCAGGAACAGAAAAGGAAAAAAAAGAAGAAGCAAGGGCCAAAGCCCCATTAATTCCAACCCAGTAGTCTTCTTCAAGCAACAATACTAAGAGAAGGAGCCAGAAGAACCTAAACATTATATAATATTTACACATTTATTATTTTAATTCCAAATATTCAAGTATGTGGATTTTTGGAATCAAAGGAAAATCTGGCTTCTCCTCTAATAACACTGCTGAGGAGGTTACCAAAGGAGTTGATGGGAAAGGCCTCACCGCCATTGTTACAGGTTTTATCTATCTGTATATTGACTATTGAGATGGATCAATTTTTTAAGTGAAAAAGAAATAGTATGTATATATAGAATAAAGTAAAAAAAAAAAAGAAGAGAAAATGAAATTAGCACACGCATGCATGCATGCATAAATATATACTCATAATATATAATTAATAATATAATATAATATTGTGATTAATTGTTTTTAGGATCAACAAATGGGATTGGATTAGAGACGGCACGTGTTCTTGCATTGCGCGGTGTACATGTGATCATGGCAGTGAGAAATGTGAAAGGTGGTGAAAAAGTGAAAGAAGAATTGTTAAAAAAAATGGGGGATGCTAAGATTGATGTGATGGCAATAGATCTCAACTCACAGACTTCCATTAGGAAATTTGCCCAGGAATATATCTCCTTAGATCTTCCGCTCAACATCCTCGTGTAAGTAATTAATTAATTAACACCTACTCTTCCTAGCAAATAGCATTACTAATTCATTATTCATACGTACGTACGTAATAGTCATGCATGCATGTTACTTTATTAGTTAATAGTTTTACATACATACATACATACATACATACATACACTTCTTATATATATATATAATTTATTTATTTATTTATTACTTAATTGTGGGATATATCAACCTGTTGGTCTGTCTGTAGTAACAATGCTGGAATTAATGCACCTCCATTTACACTTTCGGAAGATAAAATAGAGCAGCAATTTGCGGTGAACCATTTGGGTCCATTTCTTTTGACAAATCTCCTGTTGGACACCATGAAAAAGACGGCAGCCCAAAGCGGGATAGAAGGAAGAATTGTCAACGTTGGATCAGCGCTCCATGCTTATGGCTACAAAGAAGGAATCCGTTTTGACAAAATCAATGATGAAGCAAGGTACGTACGTACGTACGTACAATACATACAAACATACATATTAGCTACCTAATTTTTTAATTAAGACAAAAATAAAATAAAAATTAAAACTAATAAATTAGTATTAGCTATCAAATTAAATTAAATTAATTACAAGCTAGCTAGCTAGCTAGCTTACCAAAGCAAACATACAAACTAATAACTGTTTAATTAATTTCCAGTTATAATGCCAACGATGCTTATGGACAATCTAAGCTTTGTACCAATTTGCACATTCTTGAACTTTCGAGGCGCTTGAAGGTACTGTATATATATAATTCTCAATTTTAAATTAGTCTAGTATTATATATATAGCGTTAATTATTATATATATTATTAATTGCATGTTGGTTGGCTCAATGGATTGTCATCGTCATTAGGAGGAAGGAGCTAATATCACTGCAAATTCACTTCATCCCGGAATTGTTGCCACCAATATTATGAATAACCTTGGCACTGTTGGTAGTAAGTATTTGAGCCTGCCTTTAATTTAATTTTCCTTTGATCTGATCAATACATATAATAATACTAATAATAATTCTTAATTAATTAATTATTAATGTTTGTGAGTTGATATTAATATATAACACCTGGTTCCTAATAAATATTGCAGAGTTCATGAATGTTGTTGGAAAAATTGTGTTTAAAAATGTTCATCAGGTAATTTTTTTTAATTTTTCATGTCAATTTTAAATTATGAGGAGCTAGCTAGAAATAATTCAGTACTACTAATTAATTAGTATTATATATTCAATTTGGTTATGATTATGATTATGGTTACAGGGCGCATCAACAACATGCTATGTGGCATTGAATCCCAAAGTTAAAGGTGTTAGTGGTGAATATTTCATGGGCAACAACAAAAAAGGTCCCAATGCTTCCAGTCCCATGGCTAGGGATCCTGAATTGGCCAAGAAACTCTGGGATTTCAGCTTGACCTTGACTCAGCCCAACTAGTTTAATTTCCATTGAAATTAATTAATTAATATAATGCATGCTTCCTTCATTTAATTTATAGGCCAGGCTTAATGTTTCATGGACAGACATAATTTTATACTAATATTTATTTATACCCCTACGTACGTACTTACTTTCAAGGAGTTGAGTTGAGTTAAGGGTCGGTGATCGTAATTTTAGTATTCCTTCCTTCAATTGCGGCAGTAATCCCTTCCTTGGAGGATCGGAGCACTTGATTATATTTACTATGGGATTAATTGGTGCATGGCTGATTGGGTATATATATATATATATATATATATATATATATATATATATATATATATATAGGGTCTCCATCCACAGCAACCGGTTGTTGGGGAGCAACCCTTTTTATCCAGCCGTAACAGCTTGTACCGGCCTTAGTTTTTGTTTTTTTTTTATAAGCCGGTACAAGCTGTTACGGTTGGATAAAAGGGGTTGCTCCCCAACAACCGGTTGCTATGGATGGAGATCCATATATATATATATATATATATATATATATATATATATATATATATATATATATATATATACTGTACACACACACCACATGCACATACATACATACATGTGTAATTTTATTTCACTTTCTTTTTTAACTTCTTGTACAATTTCATTTCTAATATGGCCGGATTTAATGATAAATCATATCATGTTGCTCTCTATAATTGGTTTGGCTTTATACTTACTTTTGAAGTTCAAAGTTATTGTGATATGGTATCTTATGCCTATTATGTTAAAAGTGTCACGCACCCAAAATAGGTATACATTATTTATTTTGAGTCGTCAAATACATGGTACAGAATATAAATACAATTTTAAGTATACAACAAGAGAGCTGTGAGTTTTAAAACAAATATTGTCTTCTAGACAATATCCACTCTCAGAATAAGTCCTCATTATATTTATTAACACACTATTTAACAGAATAGTGAGGACTACTAATACTATCATTTGAATCGTCACTCCGTTCCCCGACTAGTCCCGGCTACGTTCTCATTTCCTGAAGAGAACAGTGAAAGAAAGGGTGAGCTCAATTAGCCCAGTAAGAAATATTATGACTAAGATAATGCAATCTACTAAAAGAGTCAAGTAGAAAATAAAATCTACTATCTTTTATAATTTAAAAAGTTTTTCATTACTTTTATCGATGGGACTCAGCTTAATAAATAATCCACATCATCCATGCACTACGGCCAAGGATATTCATTAATATCACAACCACAAATTATCCATGCACTACGGGTCAAGGATATTCGTGTATTCGTCGATGATTATGATCATGCCAACAACTATCCATCAATGCAGTACGGGCCAATGAGGACTTTTACCACATCATTTGTAACATTAACGGTCATGATTACACCGAATAATCTCTGGTCATAATCATACCAAGTCTATCTATGCAATACAGGCCACAGATGACTTTCAACAAAATATAAATATGAGGATGATGACAATGATATAAGAATTCAATAAAACAAGTTCAAGAATTAATTTATTCAGAAAATAATAACGTCCAAATTGTCAATATGATACTTCCTTGTAGAATAAATTTAAGAATGCTTAGAAGAATATTTCCACGAAAAGATACTGGATGAAGCGCAAATATCAATGATATTCCACAAATTTCATGGAGTATAAAAGTCAAAACTTTAACCAACTGAATATAATAAAGAATGGAATAACAAAAAAATCACCATGCATGCGGTAATTCGCATAGACAGGTTATTCCAACAGAATAATAAAAAACGGAATCAGGTCAGACGTAATACGCACAGACAGGATATTCCAACAGAATAATAAAGAATGGAATAACAACAGAAATCACCATGCATGCGGTACTTCGCATAGACAGGTTATTCCAACAAAATAATAAATAACGGAATTAGGTCCGGTGTAAAACGCACAGACAGGATATTTCAACAGAATAATAAAGACGGAACCAGGTCCGGCGTAAAACGCACAGACAGGATGTTCCAACAGAATAATAACGAATGAAATAACAACAGAAATCACTAAGTATAGGATAGACCGCGTATACAGGTTATTCCAACGGAATAATAAAGAATGGAATAACAGAAGTTATCTTCATGAATATGAAAAAAATAATACCCCTTACCTTATAAAGAAGAGTACTTCGATGGTAGGGCAGGGATATACTTGAAGAAACTTGCACTACGCTCAAAGCTTTCTTAAACGCTAAAGAAATACGCTCAAGATAGAAGAATAATTCTCTCTACAGTTTCTCTATCTAGAATTTTAGTGAATTCGTAAGAAATAATGAAGGAATGAGCTTCTAGTTATAGAAGAATGGATTGAATAGTAACCAATTTATGAACGGTCCAGATCGATTTACTTTAAACGGATGGTCCAGATTGGTTTACAATAAAATATAATATATTCTATTTATAATATAATAAAATGAATAACTTTTAAAAAGATTTTACTATGCAAACGAATAACTTTATAAAAGTATTATGTTTTATATAAAAAGATTTTACTATTAGCCTAATAAAACGAATAATTTTATAAAAGTATTCTGTTTTATATAAAAAGCTTTTCTGTTTTATTACATTAATAATACTAATAAAACAAAACTTCATCATCATTATTATTATTCACACTATTAATCGACCAGGTCGTTTTCAGGAAAGAGAGGGCTTTCCAATAAGGATTTTTCCCTATTGGCGCGCAATTAGGTGACCAAACCTCTCATTGGCAGAACTTCTAGACATCGTTAATATTGCAAATAATAATATTAATAACTCTGTCATCTCAATTATTGATTTAATAATATATAAAATATCAACAATAATTGAATCAATTAACGTGAGATACTATGCAACAATTACTGAAGCAATAATTGAACAAAACTGAGTGACTTCTCATGTAAGCATCAATAATCAATACCGTGTGCTACTATGCAACCACGCGTATTCCTGTACTTTTAACACGGGTGTTTCAACAGTTAACGGTAAAACTTCCGCCGTTATTTTCATAAAAATATTTTTGTCATTTTCTCAATTCGACAATAATTTCGTTGGGAGGTCCACCAATGATTGTGTCGTCGTACGAATATTCCCCGACCAATCGAATATTATAAACAACTTGCGTACTTTGCAATATTTCTAAATATTACCCACAACTATAACATTATATCAAATTCATTCCATAATATTTAAAAATGATAATTATAAAAAATTCATCTTTATTCATAAAAGTTGGGATCTTACAAAAAGATTTATGTTAAGTTTGAATTGATCAAGGAATATAATGAAGAGAAATGATTTATTCTACTTTAGTTGAAATAGTTATTCCATATGTTCTCTCTCAAGAAATCACACAATTTTTTTTGTTTCATATAAATGAGTTATTTCATTCTCATCTTCATTATTCCAATTCAAACGCGTAACATTAAAGCTTTATATCTTGTTTATCTTAATTTATCATTATGTAAGATTTTTAGTAGAAGATATAATGATATATATATAGAGAGAGTCCGGATCCTTTACGGGATCCTGGACGTTCTTAAAATGCGGACTAATTTATTTATTTTTTACTTTTTTTTAAAACAACTTAATTTTTTTTTTAATATTTTATGGAATTGGATTTTTTTTCACAATACAGTGTTTTGGGCGTGATTTGGATACATATAACAAAACAGTCGGTACAGACCTGTTTTGTTATATGTATCTAAATCACGCCCAAAACACTGTATTATGGAAAATTTTCAGTTCCATAAAATATTTAATTTTTTTAGTTGATGCATATGAGGAAGAAAGTACAAGAAGATGTTAAGCCAGAAACAAGAATCGATGAAGAAGGAATACTTCGAGTCAACTCCAGACTTTGTGTTCCTAACGACCTTGATTTAAAGTATAATATCATGATGGAGGCGTACAACACACCGTTTGCAATCCATCCTGGGAGTACCAAAAATGTATCGTGATCTTCGTCATACATTTTGGTAGAGCAATATGAAGAGAGAGATATCGTTGTTTATCTCAAGGTGTCTAACTTGTCAACGAGTCAAAGCGGAGAATCAAGTACCAAAAGGTCCATTGCAACCACTTAAAATTCCAGAATGAAAGTGGGAGCACATTACTATGGATTTCGTTACTGGTCTTCCCAAGGTTTCTCAAGGCATAGATGCAATTTGGGTCATTATTGATAGATTGACCAAGTCTGCTCATTTTTTACCAATACGAGAAACTTATACACTTGAACGTCTTGCTCGTATGTACATAAACGAGATTGTAAGACTGCATGGTATGCCAATATCCATAGTTTCTGATCGAGACCCAAGATTCACTTCACGATTTTGGGTTAGTTTGTAAAAAGCTATGGCCATAGATTTACGATTTAGTTCGGCTTATCATCCTCAGACGGACGGACAATCAGAGTGGACTATTCAAACTCTTGAAGATTTATTAAGACTCTGTGTCCTTGACTTCAAGGGAAGTTGGGACAAGTTCTTACTATTTGTGGAGTTTTTCTACAACAACAGTTATCAAGCAAGTATTGGCATGGCTCCATTCGAGGCGTTGTATGGAAGAAAGTGTCATTCTCCAGTATGCTGGGATGAGGTGGGTGAAGCAACGTTGTTGGGACCAGAGCTGGTACGTATGACTACGAAAAAGATTCAAACGATCCGATAACGTATAAAAACCTCACAAGACCGACAAAAGAGTTATGTTGATCTTCATCGAAAGGATGTGGAATTTCGATATTAGAGATCATGTGTTGTTACGTGTTGCTCCATGGAAAGGAGTTACGAGATTTGGAAAGAGAGAAAAGCTCAATCCTCGATTCATTGGCCCATTTTTAATCCTCGATCGAGTAGGGACTGTAGCCTATAAACTTGCTTTACCACCAAGTATGTCTCGTGTTCATAATATTTTTCATATATCCATGTTACGTAAATATGTGAAAGACCCGAACCATATTATTGAGTTAGAACCGGACGAAATAGCGGAAGATTTAACGTATGAAGAGGCTCTTGTTCAAATCTTGGATAAGAAGGAACATATTCTACGCTCCAAGATTATACCTCAAGTCAAAGTGTTATGGAAGAACCACGATGTTAAGGAAATGACATGGGAGTTAGAATCTGAAATGAAATCAAGGTATCCTTACCTCTTTGACATACCAGGTACGTACCCTAATTTCGAGGGCGAAATTTCATAAGAATGAGAGATTGTAAGACCCCAACTTTTATGAATAAAAATGAATTTTCTATAAATATCATTTTTGAATATTATGGAATAAATTTGATATAATGTTATAGTTGTGGGTAATATTTATAAATTTTACAAAGTACGCAAGTTGTTATATAATATTCGATTGGTTAGGGAATATTCGTACGACGACACAATCATTGGTGGACCCCACAACAGAATTATTGTCGGATTGAAAAAATGACAAAAATATTTTTATGAAAATAACAGCGGAAGTTTTACCGTTGATACTGTTGAACTACTCGGTAGTAAAAGTACAGTAATACGCGTGGTTGCAAAGTAGCACACGGTATTGATTATTAATGCTTATGTGAGAAGTCACTTAGTTTGATTCAATTATTGTCGATATTTTATATGTTATTAAATCAATAATTGAGATGACGAAGTTGTTAATATTATTATTTGCATTATTAACGATATCTAGAAGTTCTGCCAATGAGACGTTTGGTCACCTAATTGCGCGCCAATAGGGAGAAATCCTTATTGGAAATCCCCCTCTTTTTTGGGAATGACCTGGTCGATTAATAGTGTGAATAATAATAATGATGATGACGTTTTGTTTTATTCGTATTATTAACGTAACAAAATAGATTTTTTTTTATATAAAACAAAATATTTTTATAAAGTTATTCGTTTTATTAAGCTAATAGTAAAATCTTTTTATATAAAACAGAATACTTTTATAAAGTTATCTGTTTTATTAGACAATAATTAGAATATATTATATTTTATTATGCATAGTGTTTGCATAGTAAAATCTTTTTAAAAGTTATTCGTTTTATTATATTATAAATAGAATATATTATATTTTATTTAAAAGATTTTGCTTTAATTATGGACCATCCTATTAAAGTAAATCAATTTGGACCGTTCATGGATTGGTTACTATTCATTCCATTCTTCTATAAATAAAAGCTCATTACTTCATTATTTCTTACGAATTCACTGAAACTCTAGAGAGAGAAACTATAGAGAGAAAGAAGAAAAGTATTCTGCTACTTCACTACTCCGATATCAAGTTTCTTTTAAGGTAAGGGGTATTATTTCTTTTGTATTCATGAAGAGAATTTTTATTATTCTATCGTTATTATTCTATTGGAATAACCTGTATATACGGGCTACCCTATACTTGGTGAAATTCTTCTGTATTCCATTCTTTATTATTCTGTTAGAATATCCTGTCTGTGCTTTACGCCGGACCTGGTTCCGTCTTTATTATTCTGTTGGAATATCCTGTCTGTGCTTACGGCGGACCTGGTTCCATCTTTATTATTCTGTTGGAACATCCTGTTGGTGTGAATTTCACCTGACCTGGTTCCGTCATTTAGTATTCTGTTGGAATAACCTGTCTATGCGAAGTACCGCATACATGGTGATTTTTGTTGTATTTCATTCTTTATTATTCTGTTGGAATATCCTGTCGGTGCGTATTACGCCTGACCTGGTTCCATTATTTATTATTCTGATGGAATAACCTGTCTATGCGAAGTACCGCATGCATGGTGATTTCTTTTGTTATTCCATTCTTTATTATACTCAGTTGGTTAAAGTTTTGACTTCTACACTCCATGAAATTAGTGGAATATTCTTGATATTTGCATTTCATCCAGTATCTTTTCATGAAAATATTCTTCTGAGCATTCTTGAATTTTACTTTACAAAGAAGTATCATGTTAACAATTTGGACGTTATTAGTTCCTGAATAAATTAATTCTTGAACTTGTTTTATTGAATTCTTATATCATTGTCATCATCCTCATGTTTATATTATTTTTGAAAGTCATCTGTGGCCTGTAGTGCATAGATGGACTTGGTATGATTATGACCAGGGATTATTCGGTGTAATCATGACCGTAATATTACAAATGATGTGGTAAAGTCCTCATTGGCCTGAAGTGCATTGATGGACAGTTGTTGGCATGATCATGACCATTGATGAATACACAAATATCCTTGGCCCGTAGTGCATGGATAATTTGTGGTCGTGACCCTAATGAATATCATTGGTCGTAGTGCAGGGATGATGTGGATTATTTATTAAGCTGAGTCTCAGCGATAAAAGTGATGAAAAAACTTTTTAAATCATAAAAGATAGTAGATTTTATTCTCTACTTGACTCTTTTAATGGATTGCATGTTTCGCTGCAGTTAAACTTGATGTCTATTGTATTTTATCAGTTTAACACTGTTGAGGACTAATGATAATTTATTCTGCATTATCTTAGTCATAATATTTCTTACTGGGCTAGTTGAGCTCATCCTTTCTTTCACTGTTCTCTTCAGGAAATGAGAACGTAGTCGGGACTTGTCGGGGAACGGAGTGATGATCCGAGATGGTGTCTTAGTAGTCCTCACTATTCTGTTAAATAGTGTGATAATAAATGTAATGAGGACTAAATTGAGTGTGGATATTGTCTAGATGACAATATTTGTATTAAAACTCACAGCATGTATTTTGTCGTATTTTACACGACAAGTTGGAAATATAATTTTTTTTTCTCTTATCCCATTGTCTAAACTAATTGGCCATAATTCTTGTCCTGCTGTTCTGCTAAAGATTTTTTATTACTAGTGAGACATTGGTTCTGTGTCTTATATAATCATCAACTTCATCTTCTTTTTATTTTTATTTTTAAGTGTAGATATATTCGGTAGCTTTTAAAAAGTTTCTTTTTCTCTTGATTTTTTTTTTGTTTCAGCTCCTGAATCGAAATACCGCTCTTAGATTGCTTACATCTTTTGTTCATATATAAAAAAGATTTCTTACTTTTTCTCAGGCCCATTTCTTTTGACAAATCTTCTGCTGGAGACCATGACAAATACGACACTTGAAAGCAAGAAAGAAGGAAGAATTGTTAACATAGGATCGGAGATACACAAGTATGGATACAAAGAAGGAATTTGTTTCGACAAAATCAATGATGAATCAAGGTATTTATGCATTTAAATGTACATTTATATGGTCCCATTTGTTTGTTTGTGTAAAACTTCCATTATTGTATTTGTAAGGAGATGAGTCTTAAGTAATAAAGTAAAAGTAAGATTTTCTTTTAGAAACAGATGAAACATAGTTGTTCTTATATTTCCCCTTTTTAAATTGTGTTTAAACTGCATGTTGTATATTCGTTTTTTGCCTTAATTATCTAAAGCCTATTTGGAAGTTTTTGATGTTTTCACTTTTCATAGTCCATCTAAGTTTAACTGATTTCCTTAATTTCTTATCACAATTTCCAGTTACAATGGCAATGCTACTTATGGACAATCAAAGCTATGTAATACATTGCATTGTCTTGAACTTACAAGGCAATTCAAGGTAAGGGTTTAGTCTAATCAACTATCAATAAACATGCATATGACAAACAAAGTAGAGGTCGAAGAAAGTCAGAAAGCAAACACGGCATAGCACTATAATTAAACTTTCTTTCTTTTCACCCAACACCTCCCAACCCCCCACCTACCTGGCAATTTTTCAGTAGGTTATAGATGGCTCTGTAGGGTTAATGATTTGGTTTATTCGGTTTGTTTGAGGTTGACATGTGAAATTTTAAACTCACTGTCTATATGTTGTACTATTTGAATTTTTTATTGAAGGAATTTTTCCATCATGTTTAGTATAGAAGATGATAGCAGTACCCTGTTAATCTATTCACACTCATATTATTCTCATTTAGCATGATAGATTCTAATACGACATTGTTGGTTTTTTCCCCTGCATTCTAAATTGATCAGGAGGAAGAATAAATATAACTGCAAATTCACTTCATCCTGGTGTTATTGCCACTAACATTGTAAATAACCTCGGCGTTTTGGGTTGTAAGTGTTTGAGGCTTTTAACTTTGCTCTAACTAAGTCCACTAAGCTTAATTAGTACTATTACGCGTAGTTCAATTTTAATGACTTGGTTCCTGTCTCCATTGCAGGGATGTTTAAAAACTTTGGAAAGTATTTTGTCAAAAGTATACCTCTGCCATAAATTGGTTTTTGAGTGATTGACATGTAATCATCTATTCATAAATTAAATATCATCTATGTTGGTTACAGGGCGCGGCAACTACATGCTATTTGGCATTGAACCCGCAAGTTAAAGGGGTTAGCGGTGAATATTTTATGGACTGCAACAAAGCTGAAGCCAGCTCTGTGGCTAAGGATGCTGAATTGGCCAAGAAACTGTGAGACTTCAGCTTGACCTTGACAGAATCCAAGGAATGAGGGTGGCTAAGAAACAAAAATGAGGAAAAAGATCATGTGGTTAGCCTTTGTGCTACGTAAACTAATAATAATTAAGAACTTTTATTCGAAACCTATTTTCTTTTTCATGTTTTGTTGTTGTAGCCTTTTGGCAGATCTTTTGAGGCCACCCCATCACTTGGTTCTTTTTCATTTCGTTTCCTTGTATGTAAGATAGTCTGGGCTAGTTGTCTAGCGTTTACTTTGAGAATATAAAACGGCAGTGGCAAATCAACCTTTTGTAACGGCCATGTGTAATTTATGTATGGAGGGATCTGTTATAAAAGTTAAATTCAGGGAGTGCAACGTAAATCTTTTAAACTAAAAGGATCCATAAAAATTTGAAGAAAACTCAATGTCTGGCAGTGTAATTTACTAGTAATTATGATTTTAATAAATAGAGAGATTAATTTTTCCTCGATGACATAATGATTCCACAAAAAAAAACAAATATTTTAATAAGAGTACAATAATTCAACCCTCACTTTAAAAAATAATAATTAATGTATGTAATTTATTACATGCCCAGCGCTTTTTCACAATAGTTTCTGTCTTGTCGACATTTTAAAATTATAAAGCAGTTGAATAATTTAAGCATCTCTATGAAAAAAATAAAAATTAATATATGTAAAAATTAAATTGGTCGGCCCCTCCAAATTGAAGTTAATATATAGGCACAAACCATCTCTGTCTGTCGGGATATCACTTTCTATTTAGTACTCTTCTTCTCGTCCCTAATTATTTGATATTTTAAAAAATTTTATTTATTTTTAATTATTTGACGTTTATTCAAATCTAGGAGAATTAATGATAATTTTTTCAAAATTACCTCTCGTTACTCTGTCTATTTATTTTTTTGATACGTTTAACTCTTTATCTCTCCTTATCCCAACAAAACTCTTTATATCCCAACAAAACTCTTCTATATAATTATGAGGAAGAGAGAGTAGATAAGTTT
Organism: Panax japonicus; assembly: GCA_020205505.1. Taxonomy (NCBI): domain Eukaryota; kingdom Viridiplantae; phylum Streptophyta; class Magnoliopsida; order Apiales; family Araliaceae; genus Panax; species Panax japonicus. Next base: position 75,370,482 of record CM035102.1, on the reverse strand, counting down.
TTTATGAAAATGGATGGAGAGGGAGACCAATGAGTAAATGAGCCATTAGAGTTTTTTACTTATAGAAAAATGTGTGAGAGGGAGAGTATAAATAACTATGATAAATGATTATTTAAAGGTATTATAGATAATTTAGGAGATACTTATAGAAAAATATGTGAGAGGGAGAGTATAAATAACTATGATAAATGATGATTTAAATGTATTATAGATAATTGAGTATTATATTTAATATTTTTTTTAATTATTATCTTTTTTTTGTATCCGTCTCTAAAACATCAAATAATTAGGGACAGAAGGAGTATATAGCAAACACAATCATTTTCTTCACCTCTTTTTTTCTTTACCTCTTTTTTTCTTTTCTTTTTTCCCTTCTTTTTCAATGATGTTGCCATGGTTCACTAATTATATATATACTAGGGTTAACCCGTGCCTCCGGCACTATTAATACTCGTGTAATTATTTAATACCTAAAGATGAATTTAAATAAAAAATGTGAGTTGACAATGTAAAAAGAATATACATTTGATAAGAAATAGAAAATTTTATAATTATTTGTTCTAAATAAGAAAATTTCTAATACAACCCCCCCCCCCCAAAAAAAGTAAAAAAATTAAGAATATTTTTGCCTATAAATTGTATCTACATGCTCATTATTTACCTAAAACATTAAATTGACAACTTCAATATCTACATGCCCATTATGTACTTGTCCATCAAAATTCTTTACATACTCATTATTCACCTAAAACATTAAATTGACAGCACCTGCTATGAATATAATCTCCTGTTGCCACCACTATTGAGAAAATTTTGCTCAAATCTAAACCTACCCTATGAGAAAACAAACCACCAGAAGCATGAAAACAACATTCAGTTATAGTGCAGTAACCTTTTGTCCAGGTTCACAAAACCATGTACCATATAAACATGCATACCTTTTATCAAAAAGAGAAGTTGTACATTCTAGAAATTGCATTAATCATGTACCCAAAAATGTACCCAAAAAAGTTTTGAATGTCTGATCAACCATAACAAACAACATCCAAATGTTACCACTTTTAATTATCTACAATCTATTTTTACAACATCCAAATGCCTGATTTTACAACATCTAAATGCCTGAATTTACAATAATCTATTTTTCAATTATCTACCAAAAAATATTACCACTTTCAATAAACTATGTTCTTAAAAATACATATAACATGTTCGTTGTAGATCTGTCAAGCTCTACCATGTCTTCAATACATAAACCTTTGAAAAGAAAGACTATCCATCGGTAACGTCCACGGCCAACAAATATTGTTTGTAACAAAAATCTGTTATTTATAAGAAAAGCAAAATGTTAGTACTATCGCAAGAAAGAAACAATTGACACGTGATTACTTTAATACGATTTATGAATTATAAAATACACATAACTGTGTTAACTTTTCTCCATCCTCGACTTGTTGAATGAACATGTTTCCATTCAATAGCTTTATCATCCCAAGACTGCAAAAATTGAAATGAATCGTTTAGTTATATCAACAGATCAAATCAACTTGGAAATTGACTACAAAATGTATTGAAAAGGATATATGCACAAATTGTTTGAGTCATGCGCAAGTAAAAATGAAACATAAGTTATATATCCAATACGAATTATACACAATTGGAGAAATAAATAATAAACATATTATAACTCGGCCAACATTGAGAAGCTTACTATGTTAACTGTAATGATCAAGCTTCTCAAATTTGTTCTTCACACACACACACACATATATATGTATATATGTATGTGTGTGTATATATATGTGTGTATATATGTATGTGTATGTGTGTGTTTCCGAACCCTACCTTTGCCCTTGTACTTTACAGACCCGATATGCCAACTAAATTTACCACATTTATATAGGAATCTTTCAAGTGATTTCTTTCCTATTTATAATTGATTATGTAATACACTTACACAGAGAAACCATTGAACTGATAAAACCAAAATTTTTGTGATCTTTATTTACTTGTCTGTACTTTGAATGACATTCTAGTTACACCAAAACTTACACAATTTTGACTTTTGAAATACAATCTTTGATGCCTATACCATCTGAACATTATCGTAGACATCTTCCTAAACATATATGGCCCTGTTACACATGTTCAGAAGCTTAGAATCTAAAAGAATTATTTTTCAATTTCTGAGAACCAACGCGACCACTCTGGTTTTGCCTTTCGAAAACATACCAAGACACTCTGTTTTTTGCATATTTCGGATTTCCAACACCAACACTTGGTATCATGAATTATAATCACCATATTATCAATTCAAAACTCTTAGAAACAACTCTACTTCAATTCTTAACATACATATGTTATGTATCTTCTAATTTCCAAAGGTTTAGATAGTAAACTTCTTTCAAACATTATATCACATAATTGGTGGGCAAAAATTTATAAGTTTAGTTTATAGAGCTTTTAATATACTATAATCCCAAATTTCATAATCATTTTTTGAGCATCTAACAACCAATTCAATCAACACAAAACTAATACAGAGAATTTTTCAATCAATCGCACCGTCTAATACTCATAGCCATATACCCCTTTCATGTATAACCTTAATCTAATAAAATCATGAGCAGATGTATTCCTCACCTATTGATTTAGGATGATTCCAATTTCCTTTAACTTCCAACGTCTATTCCTCAACAACTTTAAAGAAATCTAATTCTAGAAAAATACAAAAATTTTTGTAGAAATATTTAGGCTATATTAAATACCTTTTATTCCAAATAACATATCGCATAAATTTCTTAATGAAAGAATCATAATTAGCACTCATAAACCTAACAATAAAACTCTTCAAAATAACCGAACAAAAAGTACAGATTTTATAAAAATCTTTGTAACGTCATTGATTTTTACTTGATGATGCTAAACAGTATGACCGCAAATGATTTTAAATATCTTAAAGTATCCGTGTTTCACCAAAAAATATACGGTAAAACTATGGAAAAGAAACAAAATCAGATGAACTAAAATCACTGAAAACACATTATCAAATTCTACTGTGTCACCTAAAATACTATTTTCAGGAAATTAATTGGTCAAAACTCACGAAATATGAGTAGGAGAACAGATAGCCTACAGTGCTCATGTACCAAAATCTCTTGACACTCCCACTAATATGACATAATAAAACAAAATCTAAGCATACATATAAGAGATATCTAATGTGAAACTTCTATAATATGTTATATTCAGACATCCCCAATCAAGCCATGTGATTTATAAACTGTAAAGTAAAGTAAAATTTCCATTTAAAGAACCACAATAACAAAAAACAAATATAAGATGCTAAAGAAATCTACAGTTTGCACCATTGTGCAAAGTCTAGAGAAAACAAAACCATTAGCCTCATTGACTACTAATTAAAATTTTCAAGAAACAGGAAATAAAAAACAGAAGTCTTAAAAAAATAAATATATGTCTCTAGGAAAACCAAAAACCCATCAGCTAAAACTCAGAATGTCACAAAAAACACTATGAACGATCATTTTCTTCAGGTACGTTGTGAATCCATATGATTAGCAAAATTAAGAGACCCATATACAGTAAGTGCAAACTCATAAATAGAGTCGTGTATACACATTATTACACATTGTTGTACAAAAATCTACAAAACCCACAAAACATAATGGGCTTGCTTCAAAAATCTATAAAACCCAGTCAAACTAAAAGTGAATAATGGGTTTTGCTTTAAACATGTATAAAACCCACGAAAGCTAACAAAAACTTAAAAACATAAAGGGGCTTGTTTCAAAAATCTACAAAACCAACAAAATCTAAAAGCCAAAACATAATGGGTTTGATTCAAAAATCTATAAAAAAGCTAAAACAAAATGGGGTTTGCTTCAAAATTCTACGAAACCCACAAAAATCTAACAAAACCTTAACACAGGGTTTTTTTAAAAAAATCAATAAACCGAAAAAAAAGCTAAAAACGTAAAGAAGAAGAGGCTTACCCTGGTAGAGGAATATCAGAACTAACAGCAGCAATAACCATGAATTTCACAAAGAGGGAAAGAGAGAGAAAGCAAACACAAAGAAGAGAGAAGAAAAATTGTGACCATACTACAAATTCAAAAAGAAATCCAAAGAATCAACAGAAATGGAAAGAAATTTTTCTCATTCAAAGTCCCCATTATTTCACCAAACCTCAAAAACAGTAATTTATTTTCTATAAATTTCTCACCGTTTCTCATTTCCTCTATGAGTTACCATGATTTACAATGACTGATTTCATCAAGTGAATTGTGCATAATTTCAAGTTTGAATCCACGCCTTCTTAATGTGCCTTGATACTCCACATGAGACTTTAGCAATTAAAAAAATCAAATTTATGTTCCTCTTTTTATTGCCATCAATAGGTGCTAAGAATATAATTCCAGAACATTATACACGTGTACAGAACTTACAAAAATTTTCAAATTTGTCAAATTTGCAAGCTGTGCAGGAATTCCTCCCGTAAGATAATTATTATTTAGATACCTGCACATTTGAGTTGAAGGCGAACCACAAATAACTATATGGGCAAAGTGAATATCATTTGAAGTAGTTCAAATTTCATTGACTTACAGGTTGCGAAGAACTGGAAAGCACCCCTCAATACGAATGAGTTCCCTTATAAATAGTTGAACCAACACCTAATAAAGCAAGTGTTATAAAGATGATAGAGCAAGTGCATAAAACTAAAGACAATATCAAAAGATAAATAGGAAACCAAAATCAATAAACAGGATAAAATATAAGCATCCATAAAAGCCACAAAGGGAACCAAAATTACATGAAATGCAATTATTTTAGGTTGATAAGTGTGGGCATATATAATTAGACTTATTGGAAAAAAAATAATAAATTAATCTCCTTACAAACAACAAACATTGGAAAGAAGAAAAAATTGGGGAAAACTAAGTTGAGATCATGTCATGTAGTAACGTATATGTACCGTATATATTTGTGGTTATATGGTTTATATTTTTGAAACCAAACTCTCTTTATAAACAATACAAACACCTTTTTATTCTTTCCTATTACAGTAGTGTTCATCCCAAGCTATAAAAATAGACTGTCAACATGCAAGGAAAACATCAGAAATCATTCTACCATTCTACGGAGCATATTTGAATACTTCTTCTATCCGTTTCTTATTTGATTGGTCTAAATATCATGAGCGAATATTGGAGGGTCTGGCTTGTTGGGTAAGATTTCATTGAAAAACCTTTGTATGTCTTGGGAAAAGTCTTCGAACTTGAGTTTAAGAGAAAGAAATGAGATGTTTACTACTGTGAATATGCAGTCCTGTGTTGTGGAGGTATATCCAAAAGTCCCTTGACATGAACATTGTTGTTAACTGTTCTTCATGCTTATGATTCCTTGTGAAATTTACGATAATGTTAAATATTCTCCACTATTAAAAGATTGTATTTGATGAAAATGGTTGTTGCGGAACTAAAATATGTAATGATACTTCTTTACCATTTTATTCTTATTCTTGATATTATTATTTATTCTTACATATGAGATAAGCCTCCCTGCCGTGTTCCCATTTCTATAAAATTGAAAGTTACAGAAAAAAGGTATCTACTGCTGTAGGAAAATAAGAAGTAAAAAATATATTGGAGATGGATGCATTATGAAACAAAGATGACCAATAATGATAAAGGACTGACTGGAAAGGAAGTAACATCACCTATCCAAGTATCCTCTAGAAACCAAATGAAGGACCATCCCCAACTTTTAGTTTCAAAAAGAGGTAATGAAGAAGGGTATATTGGAATATAAGCTTCCAGCTTTTTAATCACCTTATTCCATAATGAATAAGGTTCCAAAAGAAATTGTCAGAACCATTTCACTGGAAGCGAAATGTTCTTAGACACCAACTTACCAAGCCTCAATCCCCCATTAATAATAGGCCTGCAAACTTTCTTCCATGAGATCAAATGACCATTCACCATTCCCTACCTCATTCCCTTACCACAAAATGACACACAAAGTTCTTTATTTAATAAACCACATTGACCGCTAACCTGAAAAAAGGACAAATAATAAATTGGGATGCTAGAGAGACAGGCTTAATCAAAGCAATACGCCAAGCAAAGGAGAAAAACACTCTCCTACATGTCAAGTGACTTACTCAACCTCTCCACAATTGGGTCCCAAAAAGATAGATCTAAGAATACCACCTAACGACATCCTAAGATAAAGAATAAGATAAGTTGAAAATCTATCTATACAAAATAAGGTGGCAAAAAGGAGTATTATAGTATGTGTGTGTCTTGTCTTGTTTTCAAAATAAATAATTCCTTTATTTTAGAGAATAATAATCTTAATTGTTTCAATTTCATCTACTTTTCGCTCAAAATTTTAGGGGTTGAGCTACTTCTTCATTATAATACTCATCCGTTTGTTAATAATATTTTTATAAATCATTCTGTAACTCTACCTTAATACTACTCGTGCTTCTCGTCTATTTTTTTTATATACTCCGTCCGTTTTAAAATTAGAGATACAATTTATTTTTGTAGTCAAATGATGATGTATTAAATTTTCAAATTGATGCGAATTTATTTAATTCACTCCTTTTTAGTTACATAATTAAAACGATAATGTTTAAGGATAATTTTATGTTTCGAAGTATTTCCTAATATTTGCTGAGAAGCTAATAGTGATAGTGTGTTGTCTAACTTGATAACATAAAAATAATGACAAATTATAAATTAGGAATAGAAGGGAGATACTGAAAAAATAAAGAAATAAGAACAGAAAAGCTAAGGGGGAATGTGCATTTGCCTACGTTCTGGATAGACTACTTTCATCAACATACTAATAAGAAATCCAGTTCCAGAATTCCTTTGATGGTAACATTCCATTTCTACAACACAATTATTTTGAGCCAAAAAAAAACCTTCATCCATATCTAATTATCTATAACTACTCGGCTGTACATAGTTGTACCATTTCTCTCTGTTATTAACCAACAACAAAAAAAACATCTTGTCTCTATTCCTTTAATCAGAATATTGCTATGGTGGTACAATATTTTATAAAAAATGACTTACAAAATAATATGGCAAAGTATAATTAGATGTTAGTTGATAATCTACAATACATAGATGTCATCACTAACATATTTTTTATTTTTAAATTTTTATCTACAAAGCATTTGTTGCATATCATAATCACTATATAATTAAAAGTACAAATTTGATTTTAATTCTACTCAAAATCTAGTTATGCACTTTCCTTTAAATCAATTTCTTAATTAAATTGTACGATAATAGTTAAAATTTTAATATACAATGCAACTTAATTATTTATTTTCTCCATAAATTTGGTGATTTTGTGTCTATATATATACTTAATCTGAATTTTAGATATATTACTATTTTGTTATTTTTAATATCAATTTTTATTTACTCTTCTAAATTTTATATTTATATCACATAATGACATAATTTACCCATATAATACTTATTCAGCGACCATTAATATAATTAATTATGCATTGTTAAAGAATAGTAATATATTAATTTTGTGTTAAACATGATTATATGGCTAAAGAGAACTTATTAAAAAAAAAAAGAAGGCTAAGAGCGTAATTAGAGAAAACTTACGTTTTTAATTTTTTGTAGTTAATTTTAAAATTTTTGTTGATGATTGGATTTGAATATGTAATCTTGCATACTAAAGTAATAGACCTTTTTACCAATCTATATTATATATACTGAGGGTAGGGGTTGGAGAACAGCAAGATAAAAACAAACCATACACTTTTTGCTCTTTTCTCTCCTTTTGAGACTCAAATTGAAGTGTGTTGCTTTCTCTGTTTTTGCTGCATCACAGATTCTCTCCACCCCCTTCCATGTTTTGAGTCAAAGAAAAAAGAAAATGAAAATAATAATAATAATAATAATTAAAGAAATGGGAATGGGAGAAAAGAAAAGAGAGACACAACTCATGACATATATTCCCCCCCCCCCCCCCCCCCAAAAAAAAAACATAACCCTACTTATGTTTGGAGATATGGAGTGAGAACACAGAACATTCCAACAACTCCTGATTATAAAACACAACTCCAGCCGCTACACATTTTAGTCACATACAGACACCCAAATTTATGTTACATTCCTCAACCATTCTCATCCAAATAACAGAATGGCTCTACAGAATACACAAAATTAAGATATGAGCTTGGTTTTATCAAGTGGTGCAAAACCCAGGCTTAAATGGACTCCAGAACTTCATCAACAATTCGTCAATGCAGTAGCTCAGCTTGGAGGCGCAGACATATAATTATGCACTGTTACCCATATGAGCGGTTTTAATTATATTAATTTTGTGTTAAACATGATGTTTCTGTTAAAGAATAGTCTGCGGCCAAGGGTTTAGTTTTAGTCCACAATTAATTGGGACAAAACGCCATCGGAATCCAATTTGATTCAAACTTCATATAATTGATTTTAAACTCCGTTTGATTTACCTAACCAACTTGGGTTACATCATAACACATCTATAAATATTACCTAGTTTCTCTCCTCAAATATATGTTGTAGCTCAAGACTTTAGCCTGTGCATTTGTTGTCATTTCTTTTCTAACATGTATGCCATTTTGATGTCTTTCTTCCCCATCTAGTTTATATATGACGTGATACTCGGTTAAAAACTTATACATCATGCTAGTTTAAGTAATATGTTATTTATTTCTATTTGAAATTATGCCTGATCACTTTATAAAAAATCTCAAAATTCCACTGAACCTCTGTAATTGTTACATATCCAGGAATTTTTTTAATAGAAACAATGAAAGGAAAATAACACTTGGATATATAGTTATTTACTTATAAAATATAATATTGAATATAGTTGTGATTCTATGTACCTTGTGATTTATTTTTATCATGCTCTGTTAATTTTTATTGATAATTATTGTAGAACCTACTCACTCGTACACTCAAGGTTTATCCTTTATTAAATTAAAAGATGAACTTGATTTCAGGTTCTGAAATATTGAACCTTGTCTCAACTGTCAACCCCTACTTTTAGATCAGTATATTGTTTACTAAATTGCTTTTTGAGTCGTGTTTTATAAATAATAATACCAATGTATTGTTTGATCATTTGTCCCTTTTTATATGTCTATCAAGCAAGCAAGATTTCATCTTCTTGACACGGAGCCTAATTCAGTTCAAAGAAGAAACGAAAGCTGATGGTTCACTAAAAAAATTACTAATTACTAATTCAGTTCACTAAAAAAATTACTAATTCAGTTCACTAAAAAAATTACTAATTCAGTTCACTAAATTACTAAAACACAACACCCCTGAAGTTGTGATGATCTACAACACATGCCATTGCATTTGTAGAACCACAAAGTAGGGATGTAAATCAGTTCACTAATTAGTACACACCAAAAAGTTAAGTGGATAAGCAATGGGAGTGCAGTTATCGAAAATAAGTGTAGCAGATAATGACTCACAGAAGTTCCATCGACTACTTTTATAAGAACTACTGTTTATTTTTTATTTAATCAATGTCCAATGAAATTATATAGCATTAAGATCGACTTTCCTGACTAAATGCTTAACAGCTTAACAGTTTACAGCCTAATTCAGGGGTGTTGTGTCTCTTCAATGGTCCTCAAGTGTATTGCAGATAGGGTAACTTTAATAGAATGGACTAAGTTGGTAAAGTTAGTACATTTCTTTAACTCAAATGGTGGTAACTCAAAAAGATAAAACTATGGCAGACAGACCGAAACGAACACTTATGTTAAATTTTTACACATGTTGACCTCTTTGGGACAAATTTTCAAACACCCTAAGGGCATAGCCTATAATTTCAGAATTCATAGAATTTTAGGCATGGTTCTAGCCAAAAAATTTCATAGAAGTCCTTGACAACACATAGTTTCCAACCAAGCACATCAATTTCAGAGTAACAAACATTATGTAAACTTTCAATTTCCATAAAATTAACCAAATACATGGCTTACCTTACAAAAGATCAGGCTTCCCACGTTAGCTTGACAACCAGTTTATGGCTTCCCACGTTAGCTTGCAACTTCAATTCTTTAATGCCTTCAAAAATCTAACAAAACCATAACAGCACAAAGGATTTGATGAAGGTTTGGGAGTTGTGGAAGCTTGACAATTAGATCTAACAAAACCCACAAAAATCTAACAAACCCATAACAGCACAAAGGGTTTTTTAAAAAAATAAACAAAGATTTGAAGAAGAAGCAAGCAAAAGGGAACGAAGAAGAAGAAGAAACCCTTGTTTTAGGGTGGAGAGAATGAAGAAGAAGCAAGTAAAAATCAACAGAGATTTGAAGTTTTGAAGAAGAAGCAAGCAAGAAATCAACAGTAACCTTTGTGGAGAGAATGAAGAAGGCACGACTGAAGTTTGAACCCCTTCCGTGTTTCCGCTTTATCGTGGAGAGAATGAAGAAGAAGCAAGCAAGAGAATGAAGGCTCAGATTTATCCCATCTTGGTTTCTCCCTTCTGCCTAGCGGGCTCTGTTTTTCTTCCTCGCTCAGAATGATACGGTTTTGGAAAGAAAGAGCATTAGTGAAGCTAACTTATCTAATGGATGGCTAGATCTATCCCAAACTTTTGAGGGTCCAGATCTATTGTTAGGCAAGCGAAAAACTTAGTTTGTTCAAAATGACAATTGCTAAAAGTAAAGTCTGAGTTTGATTTCCATTTATCGTTGCATTCATGAGTCTCTCTACATAACATAAACCCCACACAAAACCCAACCCTAAAATAATTTGATTAACAGAATACAAAATAAATCACAAACTCACAATTAAGGATGAAATAATTGATAAAAGTGTAGCTTAAGTAATCATCACATTAACTGCAACAACTCTCCAATAAAATAATAGTTCCCATTTCCCAAACTCATAAAAAGCAAGCAATTGGATCTCAAAAATAAAAAAATTCAACTTGAAACATAACACATTACCATTAGAATCAATTTTTAATGTCATTGCCTTGATTATCCTTAAACCGCAATTCTTTAGGCCAATCACAAATTTTTACCAAAAAAACAAACCACCCCAAAATCACCAATCAAATTCAAGCCCAACAATACTAATTCAATTTCCAAAATAATTCCAAAAATCATAAAACACACTAAAAACACATCAAATACAAAAATCAATATGGTAAATCTTTCATCTATGAAGTATAATTTCGTGAAATTGAAGCAAACCTTTAGTATCAAATTTACCGTCGCTTCCATCATCATCTTCAGTATCAGCACTATAATCCGATTCCTTAGCACTAATATTGAGCCATTTCCGCATAATAACTCTCGCCCATAAGAGCTGCATGCAAGTGCAAACCAAACAACATAATTCAACCCAATTTCTCTGCAATTCTAATTAAGTCAAGAAAACCCAACTACTAAAACTCGTAAAAAAGTAAAAAAAAAAAAGAGGAGGAAATAGAAGTACCTCATGTTTATTTCTGGAGCGGTTGAGATTCATATTTGGGTGAGATGGGAGAGAAACGCTATGAAAAAGGTGCAAAAATAGTGATAATGAGTGAAAATAAAGATGATAATCGAAGGTTAAATGCAGAAAACACAAAAAGTTTCATTATGCCCAACAACCCTTGTATAAGATTTTCATTCTGCATAAAAATATAGCACACCAAAAGACAATTGTTGAAAGTAAAGTCAGAGTTTGATTTCCATTTATCGTTGCGTTCATGAGTCTCTCTACATAACTTAAACCACACACAAAACCCAAACCTAAAATAAATTGACTAACAAAATACAAAATAAAATACAAATTCATAAAGATACCTTTGGAAACAAATAATATTCACAAAGATACGTATATACAAACATGCATATATCTTTTATATGTAAAAGAACATCAAAAACTGATAATGAAATTGAGACGGTACCTGCCAGTTTTAGTTTGTATTGTCCACGACGTATCATCATATCCTTGAGATAGAACCTTCTATAATTGAATCCTAAGAAATAGCACAAAAGAAGTCAATGTAATTTATAATTTTACAGAAACAAAAAATGTTTTGAATCAAACAATCTAATAGCATAAATTTCAATGTGTATAAAAACACACATTTATTGTAAAATTATTCAAGAATATATAACTCACAACACTAACTGAACAACATCACTACAAAATTGTCAAAAGCTTAGTAATACATAATTCAATTCAGGTGCACTTATCAAACTCAGTAGTCTTTTATACAAATCTTGCAAAGTTGAATATAGATCTTAAGATATTTTAATCACAAACATTTAAGGTTCAACAACTAAATCTAATTGTCAATAATTTAACATAATATAGTTTACACTTGGATACTAATACAAAAATTTGGATACAATTCATTAGTACACAATTGGCATATGGATACAACAGGTTCAATTATCAACTTTTGAAGAAATATACCTCTATTTAATCGTATGTGGAGGCATGTAGCTCCGTCCCATCCCGAGGGTCCGAATCAAAAGCCAAAGCTTTAAACCAAACTGTATGATGAAAATATGAAATTGGCCAGATTAAGAGTTCGACTTACAAATTACTCTTGTCAGGTTAAGAGTATAAAATTAGACAATACCCATTAACCCAATTCACACCAACAAACAACAATGAAGCTCATAAAAAAAATCAACTCAGAACAGCAAGTAGCATAAAATTTTAGAAAATATGAGTATATATACATGTAAACATAGTAGTGTTTTTGGCATCTCATTAAAGTAAACAGATCCATTGACTATTACATAATATATAAGTGTCCTTCAATTTACTAATCACAATGTGAAAACTTAATATTTTTCATAAATTAACTACAAAACACTACAAAAAAGAACAAAAAGAAGCTAACCCTTAAGCAAATATCCGTCTAGCACCAAGGGGATTGTGACCAACTTCATTATTTCCCATGTCATCCTCTATTGGAAGCCCCACCGCAGTCCTATGATCCCTCACCAAACTCCACTTATCAGATGCACCATTCAAAACAATACACATGTCAAATATCAATAAGCCCATATATCATTCACACACACAACAATGTCAAAATAAGAATATGCATTTGATTGTTAAAATAGTTGAAGTTTTAAGGGGGAAATTTGAATTTAAAATGACCAATTTTGAAGATGAAAACTTCAATGCTTATTTAAATAGGAGTACAATGAGATTTGGGAAAGAGAAATAGTACATTTTTAAGGGAATCCATGGTGGGGATGCAACTTTGGGTGATCCTGCAATTTCCAAGAGAATCCTAAGCTACACAATCTAATCAATATCCTTCATAACAACAAAAATAAACAACAATCAGGAAAAAGCAAATCAACTAAATATCAGATCTAAAGTATAAACAAACACCCAAATACAATATATATACAGAGAGAAAGGGGGGAGAATACGAAAATAGTTTTGTTCACTTCTCTCTCTCTCTCTCTCTCATTCTCTCTCTATATATATATATATATATATATATATTCTATTAATTCTAATTAGAGCTAAAAAAAGGAGGTCTGAATCGGAACAGAAAGAGAGATGAAAGAGGGAGGCCTAATTTTAATTTCAAACTGAATCTTATTATTTATGAATGAAAATAGTTACCTTAAAAATTTATTCTATTTATTAGGATATCATATGAGACATTATTTAGGACAATTGATTCGAAAAAAGCATAACTGTACTAATTAATTTACTAAAACATATTATATATATGACATGTACTGTATGCATATATACATACCTGATAGAACATTGTGCCAGCAATACCAACTGAAAATTAGCTATCAACCGTAAATGGCATCACTTCTTCATATTATAAGAGTCTAATAAAATCAACCCCTCCCTCAGATTTAAAAGAATAATCAGTCCCTCAAATTTAAAAGAATTGATCAGCTATGTTGTCCTACTACATGGTGTGTGTGTGTGTGTGTGTGTATATATAGGGTTTGGTAGCACTAATTCTGGACTAATTAGGATTAGGAGTGGTTCTTATATTTTCATTGCAGAAGTTTGATTAATCCATCCTGGAGGAGACGATGGTTCCCGTATGTACATTGACAAAACAATCGTCAATTAACCACTGCAAATAGACAAATGAGGAAATTTGGGATGGTGAAGTAAAAAAAGGGAGAAATTTTAAAAAAATATTATTCTTACCTTTTTGTAGCATTTCAACAAATAGATAATGTGCATCTTTTTCCCTCACCAGCTTCAAGTATCCAAAAACCAAAAACCAAATAATTAAGATTTCAGATTCATCATCTAATCTGATGAACCCGTGCAAAACTCAATTATGAAAATGTTTAAGAGTTATTACCTTTGGAGGCATCAAATCGTTCAATGGGTCCAATCCCAAATTCGCCGGAGAGGCCTAATAGTGGTGATATTCTCTTTTGGATTTGGTTTTGAAAAGGCTAAAATCATTGGTTTGTGGGGATTTGTCAAAAATGCAACACTTAAAAAAACAAAGAGGTATAATTTCCCTAGCAAACAGTACATTTTAAATCAACTAATTTTGTTCCGTAAGCAAAGCAACAAATTATCAATCAAGTCTTAAGACTCAATTTCACAATAGAACATGCAAGCATTTGGTATAATTAAATTGCTGACCGATGACTGATCCATAATATTCAGAATAAATAACCTAGTGAGGATCATGGCAAAGCAATGAAATCCGACATTAGTATCAGTGTCCATCTACAATTTACAGAAAGCTATAGTAACAGGAAAGTTGAAACAAAAAATTGAGAGTAGGAAATTACTTGGAAGAGGAAATGGGTATTTGAGGATTGAAGCTCGGCATAACGGCAGTAAAACTTGTATAGTCTTCTGCACCAATCTTCACTTTTTTTACTACCCATTAATCATTCACAATCACTGTATGGAAAAGATTCCTAAAAACTATTAACAAAACCCAATACCCAGAAATAAAATTTAGAACCAAAAGTACTTTTCATTCCACAAACTCCACACCATTTTGCAGCAAACCCAGCTCCAATTAATACAAATCAAAAGCACAAAAGAAACTCTTTTTAAAAGCAAAACATCATTGCTGTCCGTACAATTTATAACCTGCTATCACAAAACTTTGTAATATCTCTGTATCTAGTTCTAGGACCCCAATAATGTTTCAGAAACTTGAAATTTTGAAGGAACCCAAATCTTACCCCATCATATATATACTCTGTAAAGTGGTTATAGACAACAATTGAGCAATAACCAGAAGTTAAAATTGTGGAAGCATCCAGGAAAGCTCTTACCTTTGAAGCTTTGAATTGACTTCTGACTAATGGGTTTGACAATTTACAGAGTAATAGTAGTAGTACTATACTACTATTAAGACCTACTCTTGATTTTTTTTTTGTATAGATCTCTGTACAAAATTCAACCAGTTCTGCCTCTATCACCAGTCGCGGCAGAGGAGTTGTGGATCAGGACAGGAGGCGGCAGAGAGATTATTGTTGGTATCGGTTGTTGGTTTGTTGAGAAATCGATGGGTTGAGGAAAAAGGATTTTGAATTCCTTCTGAGGAAAATGAACAGGTAGGTTTTCTTCTGAATTTGAACAGGTAGAAGAGGAAGAAGAACTTTGCAGTGGGTCGTGACGTTGTTATCGGTGCCGCCGGTTGTTGTCCTGACAGTAGGTTTTCTTCGCCGTCGGTTGTTGGTTTGTTGAGAAATCGATGGGTTGAGGAAAAGGGATTGAGGAAAAGGGATTTTGCCTTCTGATTTTGTCTGGGTTGAGGTTTTTTGTTAACCTTAGTAATGAAGGGTCAGATTTATCCCATCTTTTCAATGGTCCAGATCACTTAATTCACTTTGAGCGGGATTTTTTTGAGTTTAAAATCTGTTGTGTTTTGTATAAGTAGAGTAAAGTAAAATTTATAAACTGTAATTTATAAACTGTAAAGTAAAGTAAAATTTCCATTTAAAGAACCACAATAACAAAAAACAAATATAAGATGCTAAAGAAATCTACAGTTTGCACCATTGTGCAAAGTCTAGAGAAAACAAAACCATTAGCCTCATTGACTACTAATTAAAATTTTCAAGAAACAGGAAATAAAAAACAGAAGTCTTAAAAAAATAAATATATGTCTCTAGGAAAACCAAAAACCCATCAGCTAAAACTCAGAATGTCACAAAAAACACTATGAACGATCATTTTCTTCAGGTACGTTGTGAATCCATATGATTAGCAAAATTAAGAGACCCATATACAGTAAGTGCAAACTCATAAATAGAGTCGTGTATACACATTATTACACATTGTTGTACAAAAATCTACAAAACCCACAAAACATAATGGGCTTGCTTCAAAAATCTATAAAACCCAGTCAAACTAAAAGTGAATAATGGGTTTTGCTTTAAACATGTATAAAACCCACGAAAGCTAACAAAAACTTAAAAACATAAAGGGGCTTGTTTCAAAAATCTACAAAACCAACAAAATCTAAAAGCCAAAACATAATGGGTTTGATTCAAAAATCTATAAAAAAGCTAAAACAAAATGGGGTTTGCTTCAAAATTCTACGAAACCCACAAAAATCTAACAAAACCTTAACACAGGGTTTTTTTAAAAAAATCAATAAACCGAAAAAAAAGCTAAAAACGTAAAGAAGAAGAGGCTTACCCTGGTAGAGGAATATCAGAACTAACAGCAGCAATAACCATGAATTTCACAAAGAGGGAAAGAGAGAGAAAGCAAACACAAAGAAGAGAGAAGAAAAATTGTGACCATACTACAAATTCAAAAAGAAATCCAAAGAATCAACAGAAATGGAAAGAAATTTTTCTCATTCAAAGTCCCCATTATTTCACCAAACCTCAAAAACAGTAATTTATTTTCTATAAATTTCTCACCGTTTCTCATTTCCTCTATGAGTTACCATGATTTACAATGACTGATTTCATCAAGTGAATTGTGCATAATTTCAAGTTTGAATCCACGCCTTCTTAATGTGCCTTGATACTCCACATGAGACTTTAGCAATTAAAAAAATCAAATTTATGTTCCTCTTTTTATTGCCATCAATAGGTGCTAAGAATATAATTCCAGAACATTATACACGTGTACAGAACTTACAAAAATTTTCAAATTTGTCAAATTTGCAAGCTGTGCAGGAATTCCTCCCGTAAGATAATTATTATTTAGATACCTGCACATTTGAGTTGAAGGCGAACCACAAATAACTATATGGGCAAAGTGAATATCATTTGAAGTAGTTCAAATTTCATTGACTTACAGGTTGCGAAGAACTGGAAAGCACCCCTCAATACGAATGAGTTCCCTTATAAATAGTTGAACCAACACCTAATAAAGCAAGTGTTATAAAGATGATAGAGCAAGTGCATAAAACTAAAGACAATATCAAAAGATAAATAGGAAACCAAAATCAATAAACAGGATAAAATATAAGCATCCATAAAAGCCACAAAGGGAACCAAAATTACATGAAATGCAATTATTTTAGGTTGATAAGTGTGGGCATATATAATTAGACTTATTGGAAAAAAAATAATAAATTAATCTCCTTACAAACAACAAACATTGGAAAGAAGAAAAAATTGGGGAAAACTAAGTTGAGATCATGTCATGTAGTAACGTATATGTACCGTATATATTTGTGGTTATATGGTTTATATTTTTGAAACCAAACTCTCTTTATAAACAATACAAACACCTTTTTATTCTTTCCTATTACAGTAGTGTTCATCCCAAGCTATAAAAATAGACTGTCAACATGCAAGGAAAACATCAGAAATCATTCTACCATTCTACGGAGCATATTTGAATACTTCTTCTATCCGTTTCTTATTTGATTGGTCTAAATATCATGAGCGAATATTGGAGGGTCTGGCTTGTTGGGTAAGATTTCATTGAAAAACCTTTGTATGTCTTGGGAAAAGTCTTCGAACTTGAGTTTAAGAGAAAGAAATGAGATGTTTACTACTGTGAATATGCAGTCCTGTGTTGTGGAGGTATATCCAAAAGTCCCTTGACATGAACATTGTTGTTAACTGTTCTTCATGCTTATGATTCCTTGTGAAATTTACGATAATGTTAAATATTCTCCACTATTAAAAGATTGTATTTGATGAAAATGGTTGTTGCGGAACTAAAATATGTAATGATACTTCTTTACCATTTTATTCTTATTCTTGATATTATTATTTATTCTTACATATGAGATAAGCCTCCCTGCCGTGTTCCCATTTCTATAAAATTGAAAGTTACAGAAAAAAGGTATCTACTGCTGTAGGAAAATAAGAAGTAAAAATATATTGGAGATGGATGCATTATGAAACAAAGATGACCAATAATGATAAAGGACTGACTGGAAAGGAAGTAACATCACCTATCCAAGTATCCTCTAGAAACCAAATGAAGGACCATCCCCAACTTTTAGTTTCAAAAAGAGGTAATGAAGAAGGGTATATTGGAATATAAGCTTCCAGCTTTTTAATCACCTTATTCCATAATGAATAAGGTTCCAAAAGAAATTGTCAGAACCATTTCACTGGAAGCGAAATGTTCTTAGACACCAACTTACCAAGCCTCAATCCCCCATTAATAATAGGCCTGCAAACTTTCTTCCATGAGATCAAATGACCATTCACCATTCCCTACCTCATTCCCTTACCACAAAATGACACACAAAGTTCTTTATTTAATAAACCACATTGACCGCTAACCTGAAAAAAGGACAAATAATAAATTGGGATGCTAGAGAGACAGGCTTAATCAAAGCAATACGCCAAGCAAAGGAGAAAAAACACTCTCCTACATGTCAAGTGACTTACTCAACCTCTCCACAATTGGGTCCCAAAAAGATAGATCTAAGAATACCACCTAACGACATCCTAAGATAAAGAATAAGATAAGTTGAAAATCTATCTATACAAAATAAGGTGGCAAAAAGGAGTATTATAGTATGTGTGTGTCTTGTCTTGTTTTCAAAATAAATAATTCCTTTATTTTAGAGAATAATAATCTTAATTGTTTCAATTTCATCTACTTTTCGCTCAAAATTTTAGGGGTTGAGCTACTTCTTCATTATAATACTCATCCGTTTGTTAATAATATTTTTATAAATCATTCTGTAACTCTACCTTAATACTACTCGTGCTTCTCGTCTATTTTTTTTATATACTCCGTCCGTTTTAAAATTAGAGATACAATTTATTTTTGTAGTCAAATGATGATGTATTAAATTTTCAAATTGATGCGAATTTATTTAATTCACTCCTTTTTAGTTACATAATTAAAACGATAATGTTTAAGGATAATTTTATGTTTCGAAGTATTTCCTAATATTTGCTGAGAAGCTAATAGTGATAGTGTGTTGTCTAACTTGATAACATAAAAATAATGACAAATTATAAATTAGGAATAGAAGGGAGATACTGAAAAAATAAAGAAATAAGAACAGAAAAGCTAAGGGGGAATGTGCATTTGCCTACGTTCTGGATAGACTACTTTCATCAACATACTAATAAGAAATCCAGTTCCAGAATTCCTTTGATGGTAACATTCCATTTCTACAACACAATTATTTTGAGCCAAAAAAAAACCTTCATCCATATCTAATTATCTATAACTACTCGGCTGTACATAGTTGTACCATTTCTCTCTGTTATTAACCAACAACAAAAAAACATCTTGTCTCTATTCCTTTAATCAGAATATTGCTATGGTGGTACAATATTTTATAAAAAATGACTTACAAAATAATATGGCAAAGTATAATTAGATGTTAGTTGATAATCTACAATACATAGATGTCATCACTAACATATTTTTTATTTTTAAATTTTTATCTACAAAGCATTTGTTGCATATCATAATCACTATATAATTAAAAGTACAAATTTGATTTTAATTCTACTCAAAATCTAGTTATGCACTTTCCTTTAAATCAATTTCTTAATTAAATTGTACGATAATAGTTAAAATTTTAATATACAATGCAACTTAATTATTTATTTTCTCCATAAATTTGGTGATTTTGTGTCTATATATATACTTAATCTGAATTTTAGATATATTACTATTTTGTTATTTTTAATATCAATTTTTATTTACTCTTCTAAATTTTATATTTATATCACATAATGACATAATTTACCCATATAATACTTATTCAGCGACCATTAATATAATTAATTATGCATTGTTAAAGAATAGTAATATATTAATTTTGTGTTAAACATGATTATATGGCTAAAGAGAACTTATTAAAAAAAAAAGAAGGCTAAGAGCGTAATTAGAGAAAACTTACGTTTTTAATTTTTTGTAGTTAATTTTAAAATTTTTGTTGATGATTGGATTTGAATATGTAATCTTGCATACTAAAGTAATAGACCTTTTTACCAATCTATATTATATATACTGAGGGTAGGGGTTGGAGAACAGCAAGATAAAAACAAACCATACACTTTTTGCTCTTTTCTCTCCTTTTGAGACTCAAATTGAAGTGTGTTGCTTTCTCTGTTTTTGCTGCATCACAGATTCTCTCCACCCCCTTCCATGTTTTGAGTCAAAGAAAAAAGAAAATGAAAATAATAATAATAATAATTAAAGAAATGGGAATGGGAGAAAAGAAAAGAGAGACACAACTCATGACATATATTCCCCCCCCCCCCCCCCCCCAAAAAAAAAACATAACCCTACTTATGTTTGGAGATATGGAGTGAGAACACAGAACATTCCAACAACTCCTGATTATAAACACAACTCCAGCCGCTACACATTTTAGTCACATACAGACACCCAAATTTATGTTACATTCCTCAACCATTCTCATCCAAATAACAGAATGGCTCTACAGAATACACAAAATTAAGATATGAGCTTGGTTTTATCAAGTGGTGCAAAACCCAGGCTTAAATGGACTCCAGAACTTCATCAACAATTCGTCAATGCAGTAGCTCAGCTTGGAGGCGCAGACATATAATTATGCACTGTTACCCATATGAGCGGTTTTAATTATATTAATTTTGTGTTAAACATGATGTTTCTGTTAAAGAATAGTCTGCGGCCAAGGGTTAGTTTTAGTCCACAATTAATTGGGACAAAACGCCATCGGAATCCAATTTGATTCAAACTTCATATAATTGATTTTAAACTCCGTTTGATTTACCTAACCAACTTGGGTTACATCATAACACATCTATAAATATTACCTAGTTTCTCTCCTCAAATATATGTTGTAGCTCAAGACTTTAGCCTGTGCATTTGTTGTCATTTCTTTTCTAACATGTATGCCATTTTGATGTCTTTCTTCCCCATCTAGTTTATATATGACGTGATACTCGGTTAAAAACTTATACATCATGCTAGTTTAAGTAATATGTTATTTATTTCTATTTGAAATTATGCCTGATCACTTTATAAAAAATCTCAAAATTCCACTGAACCTCTGTAATTGTTACATATCCAGGAATTTTTTTAATAGAAACAATGAAAGGAAAATAACACTTGGATATATAGTTATTTACTTATAAAATATAATATTGAATATAGTTGTGATTCTATGTACCTTGTGATTTATTTTTATCATGCTCTGTTAATTTTTATTGATAATTATTGTAGAACCTACTCACTCGTACACTCAAGGTTTATCCTTTATTAAATTAAAAGATGAACTTGATTTCAGGTTCTGAAATATTGAACCTTGTCTCAACTGTCAACCCCTACTTTTAGATCAGTATATTGTTTACTAAATTGCTTTTTGAGTCGTGTTTTATAAATAATAATACCAATGTATTGTTTGATCATTTGTCCCTTTTTATATGTCTATCAAGCAAGCAAGATTTCATCTTCTTGACACGGAGCCTAATTCAGTTCAAAGAAGAAACGAAAGCTGATGGTTCACTAAAAAATTACTAATTACTAATTCAGTTCACTAAAAAAATTACTAATTCAGTTCACTAAAAAATTACTAATTCAGTTCACTAAATTACTAAAACACAACACCCCTGAAGTTGTGATGATCTACAACACATGCCATTGCATTTGTAGAACCACAAAGTAGGGATGTAAATCAGTTCACTAATTAGTACACACCAAAAAGTTAAGTGGATAAGCAATGGGAGTGCAGTTATCGAAAATAAGTGTAGCAGATAATGACTCACAGAAGTTCCATCGACTACTTTTATAAGAACTACTGTTTATTTTTTATTTAATCAATGTCCAATGAAATTATATAGCATTAAGATCGACTTTCCTGACTAAATGCTTAACAGCTTAACAGTTTACAGCCTAATTCAGGGGTGTTGTGTCTCTTCAATGGTCCTCAAGTGTATTGCAGATAGGGTAACTTTAATAGAATGGACTAAGTTGGTAAAGTTAGTACATTTCTTTAACTCAAATGGTGGTAACTCAAAAAGATAAAACTATGGCAGACAGACCGAAACGAACACTTATGTTAAATTTTTACACATGTTGACCTCTTTGGGACAAATTTTCAAACAACCCTAAGGGCATAGCCTATAATTTCAGAATTCATAGAATTTTAGGCATGGTTCTAGCCAAAAATTTCATAGAAGTCCTTGACAACACATAGTTTCCAACCAAGCACATCAATTTCAGAGTAACAAACATTATGTAAACTTTCAATTTCCATAAAATTAACCAAATACATGGCTTACCTTACAAAAGATCAGGCTTCCCACGTTAGCTTGACAACCAGTTTATGGCTTCCCACGTTAGCTTGCAACTTCAATTCTTTAATGCCTTCAAAAATCTAACAAAACCATAACAGCACAAAGGATTTGATGAAGGTTTGGGAGTTGTGGAAGCTTGACAATTAGATCTAACAAAACCCACAAAAATCTAACAAACCCATAACAGCACAAAGGGTTTTTTAAAAAAATAAACAAAGATTTGAAGAAGAAGCAAGCAAAAGGGAAACGAAGAAGAAGAAGAAACCCTTGTTTTAGGGTGGAGAGAATGAAGAAGAAGCAAGTAAAAATCAACAGAGATTTGAAGTTTTGAAGAAGAAGCAAGCAAGAAATCAACAGTAACCTTTGTGGGAGAGAATGAAGAAGGCACGACTGAAGTTTGAACCCCTTCCGTGTTTCCGCTTTATCGTGGAGAGAATGAAGAAGAAGCAAGCAAGAGAATGAAGGCTCAGATTTATCCCATCTTGGTTTCTCCCTTCTGCCTAGCGGGCTCTGTTTTTCTTCCTCGCTCAGAATGATACGGTTTTGGAAAGAAGAGCATTAGTGAAGCTAACTTATCTAATGGATGGCTAGATCATCCCAAACTTTTGAGGGTCCAGATCTATTGTTAGGCAAGCGAAAAACTTAGTTTGTTCAAAATGACAATTGCTAAAAGTAAAGTCTGAGTTTGATTTCCATTTATCGTTGCATTCATGAGTCTCTCTACATAACATAAACCCCACACAAACCCAACCCTAAAATAATTTGATTAACAGAATACAAATAAATCACAAACTCACAATTAAGGATGAAATAATTGATAAAAGTGTAGCTTAAGTAATCATCACATTAACTGCAACAACTCTCCAATAAAATAATAGTTCCCATTTCCCAAACTCATAAAAAGCAAGCAATTGGATCTCAAAATAAAAAAAATTCAACTTGAAACATAACACATTACCATTAGAATCAATTTTTAATGTCATTGCCTTGATTATCCTTAAACCGCAATTCTTTAGGCCAATCACAAATTTTTACCAAAAAACACACCACCCCAAAATCACCAATCAAATTCAAGCCCAACAATACTAATTCAATTTCCAAAATAATTCCAAAAATCATAAAACACACTAAAAACACATCAAATACAAAAATCAATATGGTAATCTTTCATCTATGAGTATAATTTCGTGAAATTGAAGCAAACCTTTAGTATCAAATTTACCGTCGCTTCCATCATCATCTTCAGTATCAGCACTATAATCCGATTCCTTAGCACTAATATTGAGCCATTTCCGCATAATAACTCTCGCCCATAAGAGCTGCATGCAAGTGCAAACCAAACAACATAATTCAACCCAATTCTCTGCAATTCTATTAAGTCAAGAAAACCCAACTACTAAAACTCGTAAAAAAGTAAAAAAAAAAGAGGAGGAAATAGAAGTACCTCATGTTTATTTCTGGAGCGGTTGAGATTCATATTTGGGTGAGATGGGAGAGAAACGCTATGAAAAGGTGCAAAAATAGT